>PQWD01003080.1:10561-40300 GCA_019425675.1 Leucinodes orbonalis | reverse complement strand
TTATAATATATTGCTGGTTGAATGTGGAAGTACCTACCCGTGATCTTAACTCATACAACATTATCACGTCCGCTACCCTTCGTATGTTGTATAGGCTATTTCCAGGATGTGATTTATTGCTTCTAACGTAGACCTAGCGTTGCGAGGCTATTGTTTCTGCTAAGTGGATAATGGTTGGCGTGCACTCCATATATTGCCAATAAGCAGTACATTATCGTGCGTCAGACAATCCGGAAAATCGCCACCATTTTGAATGATTCAACTTATTTACCATTCCCATAGATACCTACTGTTCTCTCATTCATATTTTATTGGACCCACTGTATCATCTGCATGTATGTATTTCCAAAAAAAAAGTATATATATATGTTCATCCGTTGTTAAATATCATATTACATGCGAATGCTTAACCTACTAAGAGCGCGATGTGTGAATGTAGATTTTATTCATTGCTGAACTTGGGGCCTCCACGATTGTGAAGTATTGTGTCTTATTTCCACGTTTGATGGGGGTTGGAGAAAGGAGTATTATAAAGGTGAGAAACGCAGCCTCTTACGTCACCTACGGTAAGAGTAGGAGTGGCCACAATCGTATTCTAATTTACCTCGACCGGTTAATGCCGTCCATATTTGAAGGAATATTTTATGAAAAAGCTTAGCAATGAAGAGACTTACCAGACGACCTTACTATAGAAAGCTGTCTACATTATTGTATATAGAAAAACATAGATTATTAACAATCAGAGTATTCAAGCAATGAACATGTTTCATACTAAGAATAAAGGTACTAAGAATGCCAAGGATCCTGGAAATCCGCAATATCCCAAAAGTGTACTTAACGGAATATGTTCCCATCATCATCACGACATTGATGACGTATAAACACCAGTGTACACTGTCCCTACTCCGCGGTCACGTTACCAAACTAATTGTAGTCCCGCGGGAGGCCGCTCAATTGCTTCGGCCTTGCGCCCACTCCTGCGCATGCCAACATAAGACCCTGTATATGTGTTATCTATATATGTATATGCCAGAACACACGCGGAAGGATCTCCCTGTTTACATCCAGGAGGGCTGTTCATGCAATCATGTTGATTGGTATAAATAAATATCCTCTGACATTCACACAGCGCCATAAATAGAAAACACCAAGACCATTAGGTACAAACAGACATGTTCATGCATACAAAAGTTTATGCTGCCCGGGGATCGAACCCGGAACCCTTGGTGTTTCAACAAATGGTCGTGGTATGTATATGTGATATATGTATATATGTCAGGCCACATGCGGAAGGATCTCCCTGTTTACATCCAGGAGGGCTATTCATGCAATCATGTTGTGGTTTGCTACTAAACATTCCCGTCAACGAGCAAACAATTAAAGAATCACCATTTTTGTTACAGATTGTACTGGACGGTCAGGATGCTCACCTGATGTAATACGCCTGAGCATGACAGAGTAGGGAAAAATATCTGATAGACAGTTATTATTCCCATCAATGCCACGGACAAAGACAACAGATGTTGGTACTCTTATACACGGTAATTTGATAAGCTACAGTGTCGTCATCCCGAAACATTAAAGTGCATAACACTGCTATTTCACGGGCCGATATCTGACACTACGGTGAAACCTACCTAGATGACTCAGTATCGAGTCTACCACCTTATTACCTATATCAATATCATTGTCAGCACGTCTCTACCGAGGGGCTCGAGTCTGGAGTGTATAGGCCTTAGTCGTCCTCGCGGGCCCAGTGCGGATTGGACGACTTCAAGCCACACACCTTTGAATCTCATCGCAGGCGTGCGCAGGTTTCCTTACGATGTTTTACTTCACGGACAAACGTACAATAATTTCGAAAATTCGAAAAGACATTTGTTCGTGTCGGGGTTTGAATCAGCACCCTCCAGATCGGAAGGCAAAACAGCCGACACCGTCCAAACCGACGCCGTTTTAACTTCATCATCATCTTATCAGCCACATGATGTCCACTGCTGAACATAGGCTCCCCAATAACTTCCACTCCAAACAGTCGGAACTTTCTGCATCCAACGGCCACCCGCAACCTTCCTCAGGTCATCTCTCCATCTTGTAGGTGGCCGTCCCACGCTGCTCTTGCCGGTATGCGGTCTCCACTCGAGAACCTTTCGGCCCAACGGCCATCGATTCTTCGGACTATGTGCCCTGCCCATATTTATTCATAATTACGAATAAAATTTTCGATACTTATTGTGGTATTCCATTCCTCTTATCTAATTTTAAAATGGTAAGCGAATGCAGTGATTTAGTTTTACCTAAAGAGTGTGATAAGCAAATATACTTCTAAATAATTTATGTCAACGGCATTTGTTAACAAAATATTTCAAATCAATTAATAAATACTGTTTAACTATATTAGCCGGTATAGACCGTAGGTTTCATTCAAATGGTTCTCTTATTCATACACTTGTTCCCAATGAGTTGGAATGCGCTTGCGCAACGTCCAATGGGGCTTTGGCAACTCGATTGGACAATATCGATGTTACGCTCTCATGGTAAAAGCACTTTCGGATTTTATTTCCTAATAGTTTTAGTTTATTGATAGCAACGGCAAGGTATGGCGCGGTTTGATAAAATTGTCCACATCGTTGTTTTTAGGTAAAAGGTTTTTAATCAAACAGATAAAAACATGTTACTTGCCACTATTAATATTACCGAAAAAGGACGCAATGTCAATATATATTTTCGTCACAATTGAGCAGTATTTGCTTTTTGTGTTACGATGTGAACAGGACGGTTAGAATGCTCACCTGATGGTAAGTGATAGGCCAGCCATGCTAAAGCGCATTCTCCATCATGCGCACTGCGCCCGTCACCCGAGACAACAGATGTTAGGTCTCTTATACCCGGTAATTTCACTAGCTACAGTGCCCTCATCCAGTAACACACACTTGTTTCTCTTTCTATTTGACCTATCGTAATCCATTGCTGGATATAGGTAAAATAGGTAGATACCTGCATCAGATATCCCGGTACTCCGCTTTCCTATCCAACCTCTACCAGCGACCTTGCGAAAGTCTCGGTCCATCGGCCAGAGGTCGTCCTACGCCAAGCTTGCCAAAACGTTCAATACTTGTGATGACACAATATATAGCAATTTACACTTCTCACTCTCCCGTCCGGATACCAGATTTCGTATAAATTTATCGTATTCTATAGATTACCCAGGTATTTAATACAATACCTGAATTATACACATTGCCGGTAACATATATATTTAATTTGTGTTAAACCTTTTTCAGTAGGATGATATTTAATACCTAGAGCCTCTGAACTCATTCGATTAGCGATTCATAAGAAATTCCTCATTAAGTTTTCTATATGAAGAGCCCGTTGTGCCCCCAATCACACGATAACCTTTGTGTCAATGCAATATTACAACGATAATGCGGTCAAAGGAAAGAGAAAGAAAGAAAAAAATCTTTTTCAAATAAATCTGTTACAGATACTTTGAATCGTCAATTGTTATTTTTATCATTTTTTTGTGACTCTACCACCGGTTCGGAATAAGTAGGATCTTCAAGAAGAGCCGGCAAGAAACTTTAATGCTTTAAAACATTACCGATGCAAACATCCCTTCACATGTCGAGATGGAAAACCCATGAATAGATAGATATATAGGTATGAATATATATATAGCCATCCGTGCCTCAAAAACAAACTGCCGAAGAGAGTACAGTTTGTACTCTTTTGTTTAGGTAAATGTACGCTCATTCGAAATATGTGTATGTGTACCGCGTTCGGAACACTTTTTTCGATTGTTTTATGAGCATATCACGAATCTATACTTTTTTACATCATAGGTGATATAACTAAGTCATGAATCTATTTAAGTAATAACTAAGTCAGTTACATCAATTACACTGTCTCAAAGATGGCTCGACTTGTTATTAAACTGTATCTTGATCTTTCGGGTTTGTTCGTGAGCAAAATTGAAACTGCACTGAAGTAGTTTTAATATTTATTGATTTGTTTACTATTTTATATAACCCCCAGATTTGTTATATTATCGAAAATGAATATTATATAGACTTGGCTTTATTCAAGTTAAGGGTTATAACTTGGCCTACTGTTAATGATCGAAAAAGGTAGTTGATACCTATTATTAATCTTATCCTATTGAATGAATATGGAATAGCGGAAGCATCAGCTTCGACTAGGCGTCTTAGCTAGAGCCCAGCAACACCTTGACAGAAATCAAGTGTAGTAATCGCTTCACCTTGTATATCGAAAAGAGGCTGGAATGCCTCTCTTCAACCTATCGCAGTCCATTGCTGGACGTAGCTCTCTCCCATTTTACGCCAGATATCCCGGACCTCCGCTTTTCTCATCCAGCCTTCAGCAGCGACCTTTCGCAAGTCGTCGTTCCATCGGGCCGGAGGATTCTAATCCGTAAGAAACTAAAGTTATCGACATAGCCCGCCGGATCAGCAAGTTGAAATGGCAAGAGAAAGGCCGTGGAGACTGCGTCTTGGCAAACGTAGCGTAGGACTGCAACCTACTGGGCCTAAGCTTTCCATACCCTATTGTTTATCGAAACGCTACTGGTAATTGCCCCCAGTTTTGTCACATCCAGCCTCCACCAGAAATCGTCAGCAAGCGTTGTTCGTTATGGTTGATTTATTTCATTTCGACGACTGTTTAAATTTCTTGTTTGTTTATACTAGAAACGTTCAAATAAAAATTAATGTATAAATCACACGTCCGTAATGAAATATTTGCTTTGCCTAATTAAATCCAAAAGCACGATCATTTTGACAGTAAATTCTTCATTTCATCATCCCGAGGTTTGCGATAATGTCAACGTCAAATGCAATCTTATCAAGAAGTCTATCTGGACTTGTCTAAAACTGAATTTGAAAAAATACTATTTTATTCACGCATGTTGAAATATTTATCTAAATATAATGGATATCTGCATATTTTTGTATACACTGTCAAATAAAGCTGATATAATTTATCTGAATTAGGCCATATTTAAAGGTCATTCCCAGTTAAGTAGAATGTAGTTTGAATTATCCAATTGTCTAAAAAGCCGTTGGAGCAGACGAGATCTGGAGTGGAGACCGCGTCTCGGCAAGCGTAGCGTAGGACGCCCTCCGGCCCGATGGACCGACGACTTGCGAAAGGTCGCTGGTAGAGGCTGGATGAGGAAAGCGGAGGACCGGGATATCCGGCGCAAAATGAGGGAGACCTATGTCCAGCAGTGGACTGCAATAGGTTGAAGAGAGGCCACATTTAAAGGTCATTCCCAGTTAAGTAGAATGTAATTTGAATTATCCGATTGTCTAACAAGAAAGGCTATTTTTATTTCTAGATAACTACTGATGGTGCCAGGGAAATTTACACAACCAGCTTCAGGGTGTCTCGTGCGGGACTCAAACGTCGCTTTAGGGCGTTGCCTAAAGGTCTAGGTATTCAAGAATATGTTTGGGTGATGAAGGATATTTAGTGCTGCCAATATGATAGCTCATTTATCGAGGAAGGCTATAGGTTATATATCATCACGCTACAAGCAATAGAAGCGGAGCAGCAATGAAGAATGTTTCAAAATCCGGGGGAAAATTTTCTTACTTGGAGATTCCGCTGCGTACGCTGCGTAAAAAGTAAAGTTTCGCAAAAGTCATGTATGAGAGTATTGTTACCCTTTTAAAGGTCTACAAAAAAGTCCGCGACAGCATATGTCTATCTTTTAAGGTTAGCTCTCTATAACATATTTTTTGCTAAAAATTTTTTCTAAAATATTGCATCATTTTGTGAAGCTATTTTCATAAATATGATATCAATCCTTATCCAAATTAATACTTTATTTATAACAAGTATTTCATTTTCAACAAAATTGCCCTTTACATCATTCAATTTAAATGAATATCTTATGAGATATTGAAGTTTTAACTCACCTATATAAACGAAGTAGCGGGTTAAAGAGAGCGTTAGGCCAAAGTAACTATTCCACGCGGACGAAGTCGCACGCAAAAGCTAGTAATTCATAAATGTTTATGATAGCTTTATAAACATTTATGAATTATTAATTAAATTGGAATTGAAAAATCCCGTCAGAAGTCGTAAGGCATTTTAAAAACTCTAAATCTATTTACGTTTGATGGCTTATTACTTTAACTATACGTATTCGATATAAATAAAATTAAAGTAGGTATTAGATATTTTCCGCAGTAAAATGTACTACATTTTATCATAATAGCTTCAGCCGATTAGACGTGAAGAAGTAACAAACATACAGACGTGCTCAAACTTTTGCCCTTATAGTATTAGTGTGATTGCGCCATCTTTACTGGTCAATCGATCCCAGCAATTATACTGACCTATCGGGTCAATTATATCTCCCATTCGTAACACCACTGACATTGGAAAACCAATCTATATTTTACTGCGGTATGCGTCGCGTAATTGTTTGTTTGGACAATACCCTGATAACCTTATCTTTGGGCCAATGGTCAAGCAAACTTACCGAGTGGAAATCACAGATTAAGAAGTAAAAATCTTAAGCAATAACATACTGTGAAACGATCTTTAACTTTTAATAACTTTAACTATCAAATTTAACTAGGTTAAACAGTCTTCCCGCGTAATATACAAACGTCAAGCGAAAAAAAATGTGTTTGATACAACACTTTAACACGGTTTACTGGTTTCTAAAATCAATTTAAAAGGCCTATAATGAGATCAATTAGACACAGCCCAAACCACTGGACGGGTCGGGCTGAAATTTAGCATGCAGGTAGATAGATGGTTTGTCCTAGGCATCTGCTAAGAAATAATTTTGAATAATTCTACATAAATAAATTAAAGGGGATTAAAGTTTGTATAAAACTTTGTCAAATTTTAACCGATCGGGCTGAGACTTTGCATGCATAATACTACTATGGCGTAGTTATCCTTTAAGAAATAATTTTGATAAATTCTACTCTTAAGGGATAAAATAGGAGATGAAAAATAATACTTCTTAACGCGAGCGAAGCTGTGGCCTAGAGCTAATTTTATATAATACAATTGGCCGACTTCCCGCACAACCTTTGGATCTCTTCCCAGGCGTGTGCAGGTTTCATTACGATGTAAGAGCGGCGGATAAACGTACATATAATTTCGAAAATACATTGGTACGTGGCAGGATTTGAACCTGCACTCTCTAAATTTGAAGGCAACAGTCCAAACAAATGAGCCACAGACGCTCTAAGGAGGGCGCTCGAAGAAGTGCAGTAAAAGGCAAATAATTTGGATATATCAAATCAAGTATTTGTCAAATAAGTAAACACTAATGAGTACAATAACTAACAATAGAAGTTACACTTGCTAATAGCAAAACACACCACACATTGTTTTATTAACAATTTTAATGCGTTTTTAATTTATAGCTCTTGATAACGTTA
This sequence comes from Leucinodes orbonalis, assembly GCA_019425675.1. Lineage (NCBI taxonomy): Eukaryota > Metazoa > Arthropoda > Insecta > Lepidoptera > Crambidae > Leucinodes > Leucinodes orbonalis. The sequence continues at coordinate 32,870 of PQWD01003080.1, read as the reverse complement.
AATTGTTTATTAAACTGCGTCTGGTAACTCTGCCACCATACTTATTCAATACTCGTATGACGATGACGTCCTGGCGACCTATTTGGTGTAATGTTTTAGATGTCGGGTACTACACCAAGGGCTCCCGGTTCGATCCCCGGGAAATAGAAACATTTGTGTGCATGAACATGTCTGTTTGTATTGGTCTAGGTGTTTTCTATATATAATATGTGTGTATTTACAAAATAAATGTTAGTATGTTTGTTAGTTTTACGTTTAACTTGGGGATAGATGGCGCTGTGTTAATGTCAGAGGATATTTATTTATTTACTGTCAATCTTTCGTGTTTTTCACAGAAATAGGACTATATTTTTCTAAGGTGTTTTGTTTCCAACCGAAATGTAATGAGATTCAATGTCAAACAATCGAAACAGTAACCCATTGCTGTAAGCAATTGATATTAGTGTCCGTTCCGTTCGCCGTGACATCTCATTAGCAAAGTACCATATAAGTCGCCATGGACAGTTAGCTTTAAAAGTGCATATTACAAAAAGCATTCATATTAATTGTATTAATAAATAATTATTCTATTCTGTTATACTTTATAATGAATGCAGATCATTATTATTATTATTCCAGAGATACCTTTTTTTTCGAACTGACTACTGCTGTTGGCCGCATTGGCCTTAACAGCTTCACCGGGTAATTGACGAGCGCAGATGGCGCTCAAACTTAAAATTTGCACAACGCTCCCAGAGTGGAACTCGAACCTCGCCTAACATATGTTTGGAGAGAAAAGCGGCCCGGCACACGCTGGTTAAGCGAAACAGAGATACCTGTTACCGCTTGCTTAAGCGCTGATATTTTGGAAACTTCAGTTATTGAAGTTATTTCGTGCAAAAATGACAGTACTTGTTTTCCCGCGTCACTTATACCAATTTACATTAACGAAACAACTTAATATTGATTATTGTTGTTACCATTCCTTTTCGCGGGTGCCGTACAAAGTGGCTTTGGATTAAAATATTGAGCAGAGAACCTATTGCAGTCCACTGCTGGACATAGGTCTCCCCCATTAGCAGAGAATAAAAATGCAAATTCATTAAAAAGGTATATGCTCTCAAAGGCCTGTTTTTTAGATACGGGTAGCAAGCAATGCTCATTCATCATCAGTAAACGTCCGAGGGGCACGAGCCTACCCGTATGGATGTTTAGATTTAACGTCCACGCGGGCCTTTGAATCTCTTAGGAGGCGTGCGCAGGTTTCCTCACGATGTTTTCCTTCACCGTAAGAGCGTCGGACGACGTACATAGAAAATTCTTAAACACATTGGTACGTGGCGGGATTTGAACCTGCGCCCTCCCGGTAGGAAGGTAACAGTCCTTACTATGAGCCACCGACGTCATTTCAATGCGCATGAGTACTGCTTATAAGATATTTACTTTAATAATAATAAAATGGTTTATTGCTCTTTGAAGCTAACTATCATGTTCGACGCTGGTCACCGGGGGTCGCGTGCGCATGCGATCGCTAATTGCACTATGATCTTTGTACTGGATAATCTACTTTATTAAAACTAACTGTGCCCCGCGGTGTTACTCGTGATACAAAATAACTTCGCAGTAAAACGTAGCTTATTTGTTAATCTAGGCAGTGAGCTTAATTGTGTTTTTTTAATGTTTTAATTTTCTTTTGTGTTTTAATTCGTGAGTCAATTTCACTTTTAAAAAATGATTTTATTTGTGTATTTTTTGGGATTTCTTTCCGTCAGAATATTCCCGTTGCAACGCCTTCGCATAAATCGCAACCATTTGACCTTTTTTTAATATTTTTTTTGTTATATTTTTAAGAAGTTATATAGTCTTTTTTCTTAATTGTATTTTTATGTTTATTGTTTAAGGACAATAAATGGTTTTCTTTCTTTCTTTTAGAAAACAACCTCTCCTGTAAAGTGGATCTTTTGGGTGACCAATAATAATCGACTGACAACTATTTTTACGATTTACGAACCCGTTGAACTCCTCACCTACCGCTCGTTATACCATAACCACTAAAAGTTACCTCACTATGAAGTATAATACTTAGTTGAGGATAAAATAATAACTTTTTTCGCACCATAGGTCAAGGAGTTTGGAACATGCGCGTGCGCCGACATTGACCCGCTGATCCACATTTCTCTGCATCACTATGATAAAATATAATAAGTACGTTCTCGAGCGATTCTTAGCCGCACTTAAGCGAAACCTTCATCGTCTTGGTAGAGTGATTTTATAGTCCCTTTTTTGGACAACTAGTCAAGTTATTTTCCTCAATTAGGTATAATCTTAAGAAGCGTTGCGTATTCACAAAAAACTTGATTCAGAATGCTTTAATAAAAAAATAAAGATATATAAATATCCACCGACATATATCATCTGGCCCAAATTTAAGCAAGGAGCTTGTGTAAAGTCCATAAGCATTGACAAACATACTTTAGGAGATTTAACATCTGTCGTCTCGGGTGTCGGGCGCAGTACGGCATTGACGGAGGATAATAACTGTCTATCAGTTGTTGGTCTCCTTCAATGCCGCCCTGTCATGGCTAGGCGTATTACTTACCATCAGATGAGCGTCCTCACCGTATTGTACATTTATAACTTAAAACATATATATATTTCCTTTAATAAAAACAGACATGAGCGTCGGTGGCTCATTGGTGTTGACTGTTGCCATCTGATCTGTGGGGTGAAGGTTCAAATCCCGCCGCCACAGGTTCAAATCGTACCAATGTTCCTTCGATTTTTTAAAATAATATAAACGTTTATCCGACGCTTTTACGGTGAAGGAAAATTGTTAGGTGATCTGCACACGCACCTAGTTAGCACTAGTTTTGTATCCTTGTGTACTCTTCAACGGCCAAGTCACACAACATAAACCATAATAATTAATTGATTGCAGTAAGGAACCTTAGACTTGGCACGTCTTTGTCTTGATTTCATTACTTTTTAGAGATAATCAAGCAGCTCCATCGAGACTTGGCTAGATTTTTTACAGAATGTTTTTGGTTGGATTTTACTTCTTTTTGTAGAAACTTGAAAGGAATATTAGACGACCCATTGGGTGTAATAGTTGAAACGTCGGCTACTAACCAAGGGTTCCGGGTTCGATCCCGGCAGTACCTACAATATTTGTGTGCACCAACATGTCTGTTTGTATTGGTCTAGCGCGCTCGACTTGGCGGGGCACTACCGTGCCCCCGATTTTTGACATCGGATGAAGCGGCCCACCATGTTAAATATATATTGTTTAAAGGCGGTATGTCAATCTCTTATAGTTTGGCTGGGCTCTTTTGTTATCTAAGCAGGGTCACCAGGTACTCAGATCTTCGATTATCCAAGTTATTATAGTTTTCCCTTTATGTAACCATTAAACCTGACTCTGTACCAAATTTCAGCTCTGTGAGTTAATGGGAAGTACTAGTTCTATTTTGATGATTTTGTTATCTAAGCAGGGTCACCAGGTACTCCAGATCTTCGATTTTCGAAGTTTTCATAGTTTTCCCTTTATGTAGCCATTAAACCCTAACTCTGTACCGAATTTCAGCTTTCTGAGTTAATGGGAAGTACTAGTTCTATTTTGATGATCATGAGTGATGAGTGAGTGAGTGTCTGCGAAAATGCGAAACTTTGCTTTCGCTTAACGTCGGAACTAAATGACCTACAGACTTGAAATTTTGGATTTAAAGTAAGTTATTATATCTTACTAGCTGACGAAAATTTCAGCGCTCTGGTATTATCCAAAGGTTCTCAAATCGGGGCCTGAAAATGCGGCGAAATGGATCCTGTAAAGGATGGTATGGTACGGCAGTGTTTGCTTCGCGCTCGACTTGGCGGGGGCACTGCCGTGCCCCCAGATCTGATGATTATGAAATACAGACGAGATGAGATGTTTGTCTGCCCGGGGATCGAACCCAGAACCCTTTATAACTGCCAACTTCTCAACAATTGCACCACATAGGTCGTCGTATAGTTTTTATTATTTGGGCGTGTCCGATGAATTGGCATCCATTTACTGCATGATTTGTTATCAATAGCGATTTATCGATAAATATATTTAAATTATCGCCTGATTGGATTGATGAAATATTCAAGAAGATTGGCCGCACCTATATATCGATTAATTTCTTATCATTGTAGTAGTAGGTATATCATGTCTTTTAATTGTGTGTGTTGTGTGTGTGTGTCTGTTTATTATGGTTTTACTATGGTTAAGTACTAATATAATTTCTTTCTTAAATACAAACTGATGGATTATACTCATTTTAATAAAGTAATATCTAAGACATTTGTGTTTATTGCATACTAGTATGCGTTGCAAATCCGTTCGACGTATATACCCAGTGTAAAGTTTGAGTGTTTGGCTTTATTAACTTTTATAGTTCACAATCATTCCCCCGATACCCTTACCCATATCTACTTTTTGCAGTACTAAAATTTATGAATAAATCGTTAAAATTGTATTGGTTCAATAAATAATATTAAAATCTCGAAATATCTCTCTTTCTTTCAATACATATAAGTATTGAAATCAGCAAGACTAAGAAAACTTTTTTAATCAAACAAGCAGACAAAAAAGGGCTCGGTAGTGACTAGTTAATTGGGCGCAAAGTATTTATTAACATAATAAGCTTAGGTTTCTAAGACAAAGATTATACCGCAACCTCAGCTGCCAGAAGCTAAAACAAAATAATTTTTAAATATTTATTAGTTCATCTTATCAACATTACCAATATTATTCCCAGACAGATCATGCCGAATTGGATCAAATTACTGTTATCACAACATGAGCACATCGCGCTGCCAAACACTGCAGTTATTGTTTTCGTCTCGCTGATGCAGTGTTTCGTTGCAGTATCATGCAACTCGACACCACTATCGGAATCTTCATAAGCATTCACATGTTACCTTACCATTCGGTTTGAAATAAAATAAACATGCTATGTATAAAGGTATTATTTTAAATTTTTTTTTTCGAACTGACTACTGCTGTTGGCCGCAGATGGCCTTTACAGCTTCACCGGGCAAGTGGCGAGCGCAGATGGCTCTCAGCCTTAATATTTACACAACGAGCCTAAGGGCGTCCCCGAACGGGACTCGAACCTCGGCTTAGGGCGTTGCGGGGGGTTGGTAGCCTAACATATGTTTGGGGAGACAAGCGGCCCGGCACATGCCGGTTACGCGAACAGGGACTGTGCGAATCTACAGGGACACGCGACGATGGCCCCCGTCCATGGTGATAGGGTTTCCCAGGGTGGTGTCGGTTTTCTGGTTCACAAGTCCCTCGTCAGCAACGTTGTGGAAATCAGTAGTGTGTCGAACCGGGTAGCGTACCTTGTGCTTAAACTTACCGACAGGTACTCCCTGAAGGTGGTACAGGTACATGCGCCGACCTTGTCACACTCTGACGAAGAGGTTGAAGCCGTGTCCATTATGAGGATATCTCCAGAGCCATACATGGCACGACTTCGACCTTCTACAATGTTGTTATGGGGGACTTCAACGCTAAAGTGGGAGTACAAGAACGCGGCGAATCGAAAATCGGACTTCATGGATTGGGGCGCAGGAAACGCAGGGGGCAGATGATGGTCAACTTCCTCGAAATGGGGGGGCTCTTCTTAATGAATTCTTTCTTTAAGAAGAAGCCTCAGCGAAGATGGACCTGGCAGAGCCCGAACTCTGTGAAAAGGAACGAGATAGATTTTATTATGGCGGATAAGCGACATATATTTAAAGATGTCTCAGTGGTCAACAGGTTTAAAACCGGTAGTGATCACCGACTTGTCCGAGGCACTTTGAATATATGTTTTCAGGCCGAACGGTCTCGCTTAATAAAATCTACTCTCAGACCTACGCCGCTCCAAATACACTATGGGTCCAAACAGTTCCAATTGGAACTTCAAAATCAATTCGACTCGCTGGAAACCACTGGCGACGTGGACGAGATAACCAACAACGTGGTGAAGGCGGTGTGTACACTGGGTTGCAGGCATTTCCCGCCGATGAAACGAGCTAAGTCAGCTTATACAGAAGACCGAAGAGTATAACCAGCCGCTGTGTATGGCATTTGTGGACTACGAGAAAGCCTTCGACCCCGTCGAAACCTGGGCTGTTCTGGAGGCTCTGCAGCGATGCGGTATCGACTGGCGATATATCGAGGTGATGAAGTGTCTCTCCAACGCAGCGACGATGACCGTTCAGATCCAAGACCAGCGGACAAGACCTATCCAATTGCGTCGTGGTGTGAGACAGGAGGATGTTATATCCCCAAAACTGTTCACAAACGCATTGGAGGATGTCTTCAAGACCCTGAGCTGGTCTGAACGAGGCGTCAACGTCAATGGAGAGTATATTTCTCATCTTCGTTTTGCTGACGATATCGTCATCGTGGCAGAGTCATCGGAAGAGCTTGCGGAGATGCTGAACAGCCTTAATGAATCTTCCCGACGAGTTGGGCTTGGCATAAATTTGGACAAGACGAAAGTCATGTTCAACAGTCGTGTCATGCCACAACCGATATGCGTCGATGGCATCCGTCTCGAGGTTGTGCAGGAGTATATCTACCTAGGCCAAACCATCCAACTTGGCCGGCATAACTTCGAGAGGGAGGCTAGTAGGAGGATTCAGTTGGGCTGGGCGGCATTCGGTAAGCTACGTCATGTCCTAACGTCAACTATTCCGCAATGCTTAAAGACGAAAGTCTTAATGCATTCAATGCGTCCTACCCGTACTAACATACGCAGCTGAGACATGGACACTGACTGCGGGATTGGTTCACAAGTTCAAAGTCACTCAACGCGCAATGGAGCGAGCTATGCTTGGAGTCTCTCTTAGGGATAAGATTAGAAATGATTTAATTCGTAAGAGAACTAAAGTTACCAACATAGCCCCCGGGTCAGCAAGTTGAAGTGGCAGTGGGCTGGTCACGTATGTCGCAGAACCGATGGCCGTTGGAGCAGACGAGTTCTGGAGTGGAAACCACGTCTTGGCAAGCGTAACGTAGGACGCCCTCCGGCCCGATGGACCGACAACTTGCGAAAGGTCGCTGGTGGAAGCTGGATGAGAAAGGCGGAGGACCGGGATGTCTGGCGCAAAATTGGGGAGACCTATGTCCAGCAGTGGACTGCAATAGGTTAAAGAGAGTGCAAAATATCTAGGAGAAATCTCGCGTCATCTGCATATCTGCAGCTTTAGCTTAACATTAGAGTTATACATATTTTAGTTATGAGTTATATGTATTAAATTAAGAAATATACAGTCCATCTCTTATGTAATGTGTTGTATACTTATCTTAACATTACTTTTAAGATCTAAATTTTAAAAAAGAAACGTACATACAGAGATGATTAAATTTGCTGTTACAAAGTTAATTTGAAAAGTAATGTTAGTGGCCCTAATTTTCTAATCACTAACCAATGATATAATTTCGCCAAACAATGAAAGCGACTGGCAAAACCAGTGTGGCAGGTCTCATTGTTGATAGAGGTCAAATTCAGCACTACTGTAAATATACTAATATTTACAGTAGTGCTAAATTTGGAACCCTTCTATAAGGAAGGGTTCAAAAATAAAGAAAATAAAAGACATTTACGTTTTAAGAAAAGACATTTACGAATAAAGAAAGAAAATACATTTACATACACAAATACAAGAATACGCACACATACAGAAGTGTATTAATAACAATTACTATAATAATAGTTCATTATAATAGTTCAACAATAATAAAAAACTTCACAGCAGAATAAAAAATAACATAAAAAATATTTTAATGTCAACATATACTGCCAGGAGGTCCGGCCTCAGTATCACTATCGGCTGCTGTGGCGCTATACGCCGCACCAGCACTGTTATTAGGTTTAGTCTCCGGTAACTTCACAATGTCAGTTTTCTTTGGTATCACTCCACTCAACCAGCCCATTCCAACTAAAGCATACTTCACTTCATAAAGAGTTCAATAGACTTTCTTCTTCGTTGAGTCAACTTTTGACATAATCTCCCTAAAGCCTGGCCATAGCTATAGCGCTATTTGACGCTACCTTCAATTCATAAACCATGCAGATAGAAACTGACGACACGAAAGTACATTGAAGGAAGCCCTACTTATATACTAGCTATATACTCTAAGACTAAGTTACTATAAGTCCAGGCGCCTGATTGTTTGAAATGAAAGAATCCGTGCTACGACAACAGCTATAGCCGGGGCCAACACCGTAGTTGACCATAGAGTAGTATAGTAGTCATTAACACCCCCTATCCGAATTGGGCCTGCATGACGGGTTGCAGCTCGATCTCACCTAGCTGTTTTGTGCGGGATGGTATGTGTCCTGCTGTGAGACGTTAAAGGCTATAATGATTTTAAACGTTTAAAAAATATCTTCATCATCAGCTCATTAAACGTCCCCACCGAGAGGCACGAGCCTACCCGTATAGGGTGATTAGGCCTTAGTCGTCCACGCGGGCCCAGTGCGGATTGGACGACTTCACACACAATCTTCGAATCTCTTCGCAGGCGTGTATGAAGGTTTCCTCACGATGTTTTCCTTCACCGTAAGAGCGTCGGATAACGTACATATATTTTCGAAAATTCGAAAATACATTGGTACGAGTTGGGATTTGAACCTCTACCCTCCCGGTAGGAAGGCGACAGTCCACACCATTGAGCCACCGACGCTCTAAAAAATATCTTGTATAACATAAAACATTACCTTTCACCCGTGAGACGGTGCGCAGGAGTGCACGTCCGCAAAACTGGTCCTGAACAGGTTTCGCTTAGGGTTATCAGAAATTATACAACGCTTTCATACAATCAGGACTATATTCCCTAAAGATAGCCAAATACAAGGCAATTACAGTTCATAATGTGAAAACTATTGTCTATTGAAGTTTTGCGTACTGCGTGATGGATGCTCGTGAACTATGTGAGATTATGTACAGTACACTTCAATGGTATTATTTTTCAACTTGGTATCAAACTACCACCACATTGATTTGTGATGATTCATCAGGTCATTAAACGTACTCACCGAGGTGCACAAGCCTACTCGCAAAGAGTGTATAGGTCTTAATCGCCCACGCGAGCCCAGGGCGCGTTGGCCAACTTCACGGACAACCTTTAAATCTAAATAGGGTTTTTTTTTCGGAACTTTGCCGAAACGGACTTCTTTTAATTATATTTTTTAGTTTTAATTTTTTTTATTTTTAAGTGTTTAGGGTGTAATATATTTTAGTTACCGAATAATGTAATGTTGTAAATAAAAATATATTTACCAATAGGGTTTTTTCAGTTTCATATCGAAATATTTGTACTCGTCAGTGAACTCCGTACTGGTATTCTTTTAAAACTTGGTAACAAACTGCCACCACGCTCAAAAATGGCAGTCAGTTTATAGGTGAACACCAATATTTATTTTTATGTGCTAATTTCATTTCTATGCTTTAACATTTTGTGTTACTATTAAAAGATGACTAAATCCGAATCAAGCAATAAAGAGTTGAGTTTTGGTAATATCTCTCAGCTTTGATATTGTTACAATAAATGCCTAATCTGAAGAGGGTCATTGTTTTAACAAACTTTGCTTTAACTTTCCGTTGCATGTAGCAAATATAGCAGCAGATAGGTTCTGATCTTCATGCATCGGTATGTTCCAACCGGGTCTGAGGTTAAGTGACATTAATTGCGTATTACTCGACTCGTGGGATCTACTTTGCTCTGTGCAATTTGTTTGTGCAGAGACATTTTTAAATAAAGTTTAAAAATGTCTGTGCACAAACACATTTAATAATCGATGTTTAGTGGAAATTACACGTACATGGTTGGCTCTTGTAATTTGTATGTATTTACAAAAAAAGTATATAGGTATATCCGTTATTTAGTATACATGTTACAGGCTTAGTTTAGGGCTAGATGCCACTGTGTGATTCTAACAATCGAATAGGGAGTTTGTTTAATAGCAAACATTTAACTTTTTCGAAAAAAATTGGCCAACCCTGAACATGTAACCGATTACGGCACTTTTTGGACGAGTTTTCCAACACATACCAAAAGTTATTTATGGTAAGTCTCAAGTCACCGACATAGCTCGCCGGATCGGCAAGTTGAAGTGGCAGTGGGCTGGTCACGTATGTCGCAGAACTGATGGCGTTGGAGCAGACGAGTTTTGGAGTGGAGACCGCATCTTGGCAAGCGTGGCATAGGACGCTCTCCGGCGCAATGAACCGATGACTTGCGAAAGGTCGCTGGTGGAGGCTAGATGAGGAAAGCGGAGGAGCAGGATATCTGGCGCAAAATAGGGGAGACCTATGTCCAGCAGTGGTCTGAGATAGGTTGATGATTGAAGTGTGTATGGCATATACTAACAATATTTTAAACAGTTCCCAATATTCATTACTTACAAAGCTTTTTACGAATAATGAGAATACATAGAAACAGGATTCGCTAGAATTCTTACAAACAAGGTTTTCCCATCCAAAAAGGAAAACGATGCTTGATTGTTATACACATCTGGTACAGTTGGGAAGATTGTATTGAATATATTTTTATTAATAATTTTTAAAATTATGTTTCGTTAGCAGAAATCTCATTTTCTTTATTTTTGACTTTGAGATTTTTTCTTTTTCGGCCCACTTCTGTCATTACATGAGTATAAAGACAACCTCAGGTGCTAGGAAACGTCTATTCTATTAATCTGACTATACCTAATACTTGAAGAAGAAACTGGTCATAGATCACTTTATTCGGCGCCAGACTTTCGGTTCCTCCGTTTTTGCTTCATCCAACCTCCAAAAACTTTACATAAGCAGCGCGGTCCATCATGGTGGATTTTTTTAAATGAAATCATAAAATCTAAATATTTAATAACTAGACTTCAGACACTCATTAAGAAAGGCGATACGCAAAAACATTCAAAACAATGCGTGATACAAATCCAAGGCTAATAAAGAAACAACAGGGATCGAATCCTAAACTGAAGCACGCTCTATTAATCCACATAATTGCTGAGACCCGGCGACAGCGTTGCCACCAGAGTTTTTAAAAAAGGGGTTTTTGGGAAGTTAAAAAGGGCTACATAGACTGTCAAAAGATTTTCTGTTCTAAAAATGCTGAAATAATCGTATCATGAAGCCGTTTTTTTTAGAGCGTCTTAAAAAAAGGTCTTCTTGACCGATGAAATAGCAAAAATCTAATTTGCTTATATTTTCAAGATTTTGAAAAAGAGCTAGATTGCTCTTTTCGGGCTAAATCGGTAAAAAAGGAGTTCACCTATACTAAAAATTGGTAGATCTTGCTACAAAAAGGCTAAGGTGGCAACACTGCCCGGCGAGACGGAAAGCGGCGCGCGCGCAGACGGTGCGGGGAGCGCGGGGAGCCGCGGGTAACACGGAACCCGTCAAACCTGTGCGAGCGACCCCCTCTTCTCGCGAAATGCCTTCTTCTAACCCACTCAAACCACTTTCGACTTTAACTTCACAAACCAAAAGAGCACTATCCCCTGCTCAACACAAACTCTTTGAGGTTACCTTTCTATTCCAACTGCTTTCCAACTAAAAAGCCTTAAATAATGAATTCAATATTGAAACATCGCAACAGATACCTTTGACATAAGGATCTTATTGGTCTAACTTTAATGTCTACATCTGCATTGGAATTCAAACTTTATGCGAAGTAAAAGATAGTTCAAAATCGGTAGATTTTTGTGAAATACCTCTTTTATGCGGTCACAATAGTAATGCACAAGACATGTTCGTTAAAGATTCTTGGAATTGAAAATACCGCGGTTGGTCTTGAGATTTTTTGGTGGAAAATTAAGTTGTCGTTATTCGAAAGGCGTAAAAACTAGTTGGCATTTATAGAGGCACTGATTTATTGATGATCTTTGATTCGTGTTGGGTCCAACGGTTGAGGTGCGGTATCATTCACCTATAAATCTTTGGTGAGGTTTTGAGGAAATTTTAGTTTATAATTAAGTAGTTTCGGTGCTAGAGAAGCTAAATTGATTATCAGTTTACGAGAAATTCAATACTGAGGTCGTTTTTGCTCATTGCTCTTATTATTCGGGCGATAACATAATCGCAACATAATCCTTGAGATGGAGTTGATTGAATGATGATTCACTTAGAGCCCAGCATTTTCGACCTTGCCAAAAGGTAGTTCCTTTAGATCTTACTTTGTATGAATTATTTAAATGAGTACCTCTAAATTATAATTTATATTATTATTATTATAATTAGGCATTATTTTGATCAAGAAATTAATAATCGTCTCAATTGTTTTAAGTAACGGTTCAAATTACACACATACTAAAAAGTTTTCCAACTTTCACACAATCATTAAGAGTCATACAGATCACAAATGTTCTATCTTCAACCTATCGCAGTCCACTGCTGGACATAGGTTTCCCCCATTTTGGGCCAGTTATCCCGGTCCTCCGCTTTTCTCATTCAGCCTACACCAGCGACAGGCCCGCAAGTCGTGTCGGTCCATCGGGCCACCACTACGCACACAATTTATTGACATTTAACACCAAGCCATGGAAATAACTGTGGTGACATAACTGAACAACAAAAAAAGAGGTGAGTGAACCAAATTACCGGCACGACTGTCGTTTGAACTACTTGTAGGCATAGCCATTAAAGGCTTAATCATATTCGTTTAGCTCGTTCTTTCCTACTTACAACGACGACAGGTCACTGAGACTTTCTTCTCACACAATAAGGTTCAAAATTCAATAGACAGATATGCGGACAGGTATCGACGGGTTAAGTTGACCGTACGAGAATTGCATTTTTATGCGCCAAGTCCGGTCCCACGACCCGTTTCAAAAAATTACAACAAAAAATGGCCGAACAAAAAACTCGCTTGGCCATCCATCCACGTCGGATTAGTAACTCACAGCCTATTATTGGGTTGTTTACCTTATACTCTGCAAGATTTTTTTTTATAGAATTATGATAAAGTAGCCTTTTAGTGTCTATGCGAAACAAGACCGTCTATCAGATATAAGATCATCTTAGTGGCCACTTCAATTTCACTTATTTTATCTTAACAGTTTCCATGGGATAGGCAGTGAAATGAATAGATACTGTGATTTAACAGCTTTACGTAAAGTTACGTCACTAGTTAGCAACTATGTCAGTGTCATATTATGAAAACTGAAATATAAAAAAAAGAAAATACATGTTTATAAGCCGAAAGATTAATAAACTGTATGTTTACATGTTTATATTATTGTTTTAAGCATCATCAGAGTTTAATTAAGTATCATCATCATCATCCCAGCCAATATTTTCATCTAGTTCATTTAGAAAAGCTTCAGCTGAAAAAAATATCGTAGATGCATTGATATGTATTTAACTAAACCAACTTTACGAAATAAAACGCGTTCAATTCAATATTTCCTAGTCAAGTTAGTATTATTCTGATATGAATTAGCTATGTAGGAAGTAGCTGTTGCTTTTAGTAGAATTACCGGGTACAACAAACCTAACATCTGTTGTCTCGGGTGACGGGCGCAGAGTGGCATTGAAGAGGATCATCAACTGATACACAGTTATCTCCATCAATGCCACTCTGTCATGATTGGGCGTATTATTTACCATCAGGTGAGGGTCCTGGCCGTCCTGCACACTTTGTAACATAAAATTGGGCTTCGGCTTGAAATGGGACATTGAAATCCAGCTGATTAGGTACCTTAAGAGTTGCTTATGACATCGACTGCCTATGAGGACAATTTTAAAGTGATTCATATATCTACTAGGTTTTTAAAAAAATACCTCTACATTATGTGGCACCAATGAAATCATGCAGAACCGAATAATAAGGAAAAAGTATCAAATTCTGAAAACTATGAGACAGCGTTTGGTGTGTATTAAGGAATATGTCAAAATATGTATGTTGTGTGCTTAAAGCAATTGGTAAGCATATTCTGAAACTACAAACAGACCCGTATAAATGAAAAAATATATCTTAAACCTCTCAATAATTTCGAACATTAAAGTAAAGCTATGCTCAAAAGAACACTCCGAGATTTCTGTCGTTCTATAGAAAGTGGTTGATAACCACTTGTCAATAGATAGGTTGACTTTGTAGCTAATTCTAAATAACCAAAAAGTCACAAAATAATACCATTCCATCAAAAAACAGCAATGGAGCGTAAATTCATTTAAAATAATACCAGACAAACTAATCTTAATCNTTCAACTCGGCCGGCTTTTCTACTACTTATAGGAATTCTTAGAAGCTAGTAATTAAGGCAATTACATTTATTTAAAGACTGTTTTGTGGTAAAATCAAATATTTCCGTCGGTTTAAGCTAAGCTTTAAAAACTAGATATATTTATGAAAAGTAATATTACCTGTGTTGAAGGTGAAAGGTGAAAGTTGAAAGGCTTACTAACTTTACAATGTAACAATAGTATGAGGTATATAACATAAACTATTGAATCAATGTTAAGGTATAACGCCTAACATGACGTCACCATATATTTAGTTCCCTTTTGTTTTAGGCTTCTACGGTTACACTTACTACTTTCGATGCTCAAGAGAAAGACGTAATTGATTAAGAGCAAAAATTTTCTTTTAATTTTATGGTTTAAGCGTATATTATGTTTATATGGGTAACATAAATAAAAAGGGCACTTTTTTACTTCGATATTATGCGTGTTTATAATTTCAATCAATATTTTGTAAATGTTTTGATAGTTGTACACAATTCGTGTTGAAACGTAGAAATTTGTTTTCAGGGTGAACCACAAATGTTTGCCGTGTTGTACAGAAAGTATGCTCTCTTTTTATTTGAGCACAAACCAGACGACCGACTGTTGTCATTGTGACAAAGACATCGGTAAGAAGCATTTGTATCTACTCGTAGAGAGATTATTTAACCGACGTGATATTTCAAGCTCATTTTTTATTTGCTCGTTACTTGAAAGCTTTTGCCACTTTCAGTTGTGATTCAACATTGTGAAAATTGTACTAGTTTTTATGTGGTGGTTATGATTAATTTTAATATGCATCTAGCTTTAAGCCTAGTATAGGACTATTGTTAAACTACTGTTTGTTATTGTAAGAATAACCCGTGTTGTGCTAACATGAACACATTTGGAAGAGAATGTGCAGTTAGCTTGGCCCGAATTAATGACAAGTTAGGTTTCTTTATTGGCATTCAAGGTTTTCAAAGAATACGAAGATTTTAAAAATATTCATACCAGAAACATTTATATAATCGAGTTAATCCGTACAAAATGGTAAATAGTTATTATAATATAAAATTTATTTGTCATAATACGTTTATTGTACCTTCGGTTAATATTATTAATGTTTAAATAGCAATTCAATGAAACAAGCACTGTTGGAATTTGAAAATTCAATAAATGACTCAAGGATTGAAACAGTAATTTGAAAATGGAACGTATTTTCCTCGCATTTCCTAAACAAACTTCCAAAATTCAAATTCATCGTTTGAAAATGGAACACTAAAACAAATGAACGCACATCCAAAACACCCACTCCCGCTTATTTCTAAATCTGGTCCCGCAATAGAAGTGCCAATGAATGCCATTTGCAGGGGGCTGCCTAAACGGGTCGTCAGCGGGGAAACGGCGCATCGCCGAGAACATTCGCTCCCACATAACTGCGTCGTTTTTCGTCGACGACACTACGGGGCCGAAGACGACGCTCGACCGCACTTTGCTGGCGTGGAGTATCGCTGCGACCGCGTTTGGGGTCGTTGCACTTATCTTTATTATTAAGGTGATTATTAAAATAAATTATTTTTTCCTTTTATTCGTTGGGGTTTAAGATTTAGAGTTGTAATTTAAGAGTCAAATATTAATTCAGTTTTCTGGTTTGGTCTCTCGGATAATTTAGTCACTGTTTACCTGGTCCTGGATTTAATTAAAGTTATCTAAAGTTATTCTTTTAGAAAATTTCTATTTCTTTTATCTTTGTAATTTTCATATCCAGCGACGACCCATTTGGGGTAAAGGCTGTGACGTCGGCTACTACACCAAGGGTTCCGGGTTCGATCTCAGAAAGTACAACAATAATTTGTGTGCATAAACATGTCTGTTTGTTTGGTCTAGGTGTTTTATATGTATCATAAAAATCTATATGAGTATGTTTAGTACCCGTGATACAAGCTTCACACTTAATTTGGGGCTGGATGACATTGTGTGAATATCAGTGGATATTTATATATTAGCCAAAAGATATCTACTGCTTATCAAAGACTTCCCTTCAATAATTTCCACTTCCACCAGTCTCGAATAATTCATATTGGTCTCATCGTCATATTCATATGTGTATTTACGAGTATTCGTTTTGCGTCGGTGGCTCAATGGTGTGGACTGTTGCCTCACGATTTGTTGGGTGCAGATTCAAACCCCACCACGTACCAATGTGGATGACAAAGGCCTATGCACCCTTTACGGGTTGGCTCGTGCCCCTCGGAGGGGACGTTTAATGGTCTGATGATGATGATCGTTTAAATATTAAGTCCACTCTTTAGCATATCAAATCCAAGTATTATTTACTAGCTTTTACAGCAGCAGTCATACATTTTCCATAATGATGTAATTTGCCGATTGCTTGCTTCCTTACACGTATTTTTGTATTCGCAGCTCAAAACAAGGAAACGTAAACACTTCACCTTGTATCCGAGAACGGAGTACTCTCAGCTTACAACAGTTGAAGATGATCTCGTTGCCTTAGCGACTTCGACAACAACACTCAAGACTAGTGATGTGGTAGATCCTTTACAGACTATAAGTGAACTCGAAGAACCAACATAGCAATTGAAACCTAAAGTCAATGTAAGTAGAGTAAAGTTTACACTGCAGACTGATATCTAGAAATTTCAGTATACAATTTAATGCGTACACATAATGTGGTATACTCGTTAAAGTTATGTTTTTTTTGCGGATTCAGTATATATAAAAACATTTTGGTCCCCGTTATGGTTAAAGATATGAGATTATGCTAAAAAACAACTATTTTTTGTTAATGAATTAATATTTCAATGAAGCATAAAGAGGTAAAAAGCCTTAGCGAAGTCAATATCAAACTTTTAGCAAGTACGCTTCATCTGGTCTTCTGACTTAATTTTCCTATTAGACGACTGTCTAATAGGAAAATTAAGATTCCGATGACTATCGGAGGTAATGTAAAAATTAAATAAGTGGTGCCTTTATTTTTAATTCACCATATACTTAATATTTGACTCAAATTATATAAGTAACGTAAGTTCATATATTTCACAAACATGATATATATCTATGTAGGGAGAAATTTTTAATTAAATATTTTGTCAAGACTGCGGACATACAGAAAAAATACGTGTTGACGTTCTAACAAGCCTACCTGATGGTCATTGTTGCACCATCATCATCATTTCAGCCATATAGTTCACTGCTGGATTAAATTCCCGAATGAAACCAGTGATTGGGATAAAACTATTACACGCCTCGGTGATACTGTGGTGACCCAGTGGTAACCTGCTACGCTGGTACAGGGGTGACTCACTTCAATGGTACATTGATGACCCGCTACGCTGTTACAGTGAAAATCTAAAATGTCTCTATTAAATTTAGGTCCTTATAGAACGCTTATGAATGTCAAATGAAGATACCACTGGTCCGGACTGTAGTTATCAACTGAAAAGAATCCAGCAAGAAACTCGGTAGTTACTCTTTAAAAAAATGTGTATTGTACAGAATTATTTTATGATCATCCTATATAATTTTTATAAAGCAAATCATATTGAAATTCATGAATATTGTATTTATCAAATTATGATATTAGTCAAGATGAAAATTACAAAATCGTTATGTAACCATAAATATTTTACAAAAAAAAATACAGTATGTATGTATGGACATGATCTTAGCATTTAGTTAATTGTCGATAAAGTGATGACTCTACCCAATGTTACATAGCTTACCCGCCATGCTACTTGAATTGTCATCCACTATGCTTGTACAGTTGTAACTCAGATACAGTGGTGACCCACCTCAATGGTACATAGTTTACTCACTACGTTCGTACAGTTGGTACCCAGCCCCGCCAGCCCGCTGGGATAGTTGTAACAACTGTACCTACTCTGCACGATAACATTGCGTGACTGGGTCACCACTGGGCACCATTTTTTTGTAAAGATAAATCATAAGTTGCGTACGTTTACAATAATATCTTTAGTTGAAAAAATAAAAAATATTCGAATTTATATTGATAGTTTTGTCTGAAAGATAAAACGTTTTTAAAAGGGCTTCGTGGAGGATTCCGTACTTAAATTTTCCATCACAATTACATATTTATTTCTGTGCAGATAATATTTGACGGAAAGTCACAAGTCTGAATCAGTAATTATGAATTTCTTTATAACTATTCATTAGAACTATAAAAGATGGGACCCAAATACTTCGCTTGTTTCTCCAGTGTGATGCGGTTGTTTATTCAATTAAACAAATCCACATAGAGGTTATATTCAATGGTCGAAATTTAAAATCGAAATATACATGAATTGATATAATTTTGATGTAAAGGTTTCAATAACATTATTTATTATCCTAAACCTTAATATCGTTGGCATACAAGATTTTGATATTGTTACTCGCCTGCTCATTGCAAACAAGAAACAGTATAAGTAAACAAACTCATACAAATTTATATTTAAATTTTAATTGAAACTATCCAACAGTTTATTCATTTCATATATAATGTGAGATATTTGTAGGATTCAAAAAATAATAATTTAAAAAGCTTATCAAAAGGCAAGTATTTCACTATAATAAATAAAACATACACCAACTAGATGTGAAATTTAAAAAAACACAGTTAAATATATTAAAAAATATCTATTGTTTATTCTTAAAATGTAATTATAGCCAGTTTAAGAGTCTGTTATGTTTTTAAAAATATACTGAAAGTTCCATGAAACCTGTCTGTGTGGATTTTGTTTCTTTACGCCTAATGTTGTTTAGAGTTTAAATTTGACATATCTAAGTGTAATATTTCTAAAGTACTGGTTTGAATTTCGTGTTGACACAACAGTGATGTAAATTTTAATTGTAAACTCAATTGTCCTTTTGTAAATATGTAAATAATTACAAATGTAAATATATCGATGGTTTTTATGAAGGGTATTGCGTTATTTTATTTCTTACTTTACCTACTTAGTTATACAATTACAATCTACTGCTGAAATTACACTCCGCACCACAGATTTCCCAATACAGGAGATGGGGTAAGCCGCGTTTAAAGTGCGACAAATGTAAGCTCAACGAGCATACACTGGCTGCCAGTTTACGCTTTGTGAGACGAGTCAAGACGCATGAATATTAGAAGAAATTACCGTTTTTTTCCAAAATGCCATCCTGTGCAATTGTAACATGCCATCATCGCAATGAATCAGTAAATTTACCAAGAATATAATAACTTTTCACAGGTAAGAACCGAAAAGAAATTGCGACACTGGGACTGCCTATAAACTTGGCGGCTTGTCCAGTCTAATTGTATATTCGGATGTCTGTGCTTCGCACAATAGTGAACGGATTTGCCATAATTTCCAAGCTTGACAGGTTGGCTCAAGATTCTTACAATAATATTGTAATAGTTGAGATTAAATAAAACAGAAGTGCATTACTCTCCTATTGACGACCCATTTGGTGTAATGGTTGGAATGTCGGCTACTACACCAAGGGTACCGGGTTCGATCCCCGAGTACAAACATTTATGTGTATTAACTTGTCTGTTTTGGATCTGCGTGTTTACTATGTAAAATGTGTATGTCTTTACGAAAAAAACTATATAGAATATGTTTACCCGTTGTTAAGTACCCATACTACAGCCTTCGCGCTTAACTTGGGGCTAAATGGCGCTGTGTGAATGTCAGTGGATATTTATTATTATTTATTAATGACATCTGATACTGCGGTTGATGTAAACTACCTATCATTCTGGCTTTAAAAAAGGTTGTACTCGTAAGTCTTTCGTTCAGATCATTCAGACTACAGCTCACAGTACGTTTCACGAATTTAATTAAATCAAAAATTGGCCAAAAGTAAGTTGGACTCGTTCATGAAGTAACATAATAGAAGATAATTTATTATTTACTTAAGAATAAGAGGGACATACACACACATTTTTTGGTACCTTTGGAACTATCTTTTTTGATGTTAGAGAGTGTACATGACGATTAGGAAGTTCACCTGACGGTAAGTGATCATAAATGATACGCTTAACCATGACAGAGGGCATTGATGCTGACCTATAATTTATACATAGTTATTATTCACCATCAATGCCGCACTGCGCTCGTCACCCGAGACAGCTGATGTTAGATTTCTTATACAGGGTAACTTAACTAGCTACAGTGCGAAACACAGTAAAACACTTCTGTTTCGTGGGACGATATCTGGCACTACGATGATACCTTAGACGACTCAGTATCGAGTCTACCACCTAGTAAAATCTCTGGCGCAAACTATTCAATTCATAAAAAATACATTAGGAACTACAAACTCATTTCTGAAGATCTATACATTGATACACCACACATGTGGGCAACCCTTCGCAAATCATACGACTATTGTGGCATATAGTGTTGGTATACTAATATATTCAAATAAATAACACAAAAAAACATAAACGCAAAAAGGGTAGGTATCGATAAAACCAATTGCCTAAAAACCGAACAAAAGCTATGCAAAACTAAATCGAAGGCTAACAAAAGAGCGCATACTCATAGGTTTTTTGTTCTATGGATTCGTATCAATATGAAAACAATTCATTGAATAAAAATTTGTGTGTTTTCCGACCTAATAAACATTAGTAGACAAATTCTGGCGTGGAGAACGCGTCTTGGCAAGCGTAGCGTAAAACGCCCTCCGAACCGATAGACTGACGGCTTGCGAAAGGTGGAGGCTGAATATAGAAATCGGAGGATAGGGATATCTGGGAAGAAATGAGTAAGCCTATGTCCCATTCCATTCCACTGGACATAGGTTTACTCATTTTGCGCCAGATATCCTGGCACTCCACTCGTCGGCGTCGGTCGTTCTACGCTACACTTGCCAAGACATATACATGTGTAGAGAGATCGAGAGCAAATATAACAAATACGTAACACTACATAAGAAATACAAATAAACACATTTGGTGCGAGGATGGAGTGATGTTCAGTCAAGGTGGTCTATTCCTTCCGCAGCATAGTTCCTACGTTAGAAAAATATAAAGTACTAAAAATACTTATTCATAATCAGTGTTTTACCATAATTTCTTTTGTAGATGATACGTCATCCTTTATACACACTCTACGCTATTTTAAACGATAATAAGCAAACTATGTACTACAGATCTGTTTACATATAAGTTATCCCTTCCAGCATTGCTAACAAGGGGACTGACTTCAGGTTACCTTTGTACGAGTAACATGATGCAACGTGGGCAGGGCCGGATTCAAACTTGTTGCCGCTCCTGTGTGCTGAATAAAATGCCGCCCCATATATACACTCATTATACTAGAGATACAAACTTAAATTATTAATAATAAATTTATGAATTTATAATGATAACTCTTGATTTCATTTCTCTATGTTTATACATAGACAAATTCTCAGGTGAGCGTCCTATTCACTTATGTGAATAGAACGCTCACCTGATGTTAATTGTTACGCCTAACCATGATATAGCGGCATTGAAGGAGATCAACAACTGATAGACAGTAATTAACATTCATCAATGCCGCACTGCGTCCGACACCCGAGACGATAGATGCTAAGTCACTTATACCCGGTAATTTCACTAGCACAGTGCCCTCATCCCGAAACACAACATTCCTGTTTCACGAGACGATATCTGGCACTGCAGTAGTACCCACCTAGACGACTCAGTATCGAGTCTACCACCTAGTCAATTCCTAAACGTAAAAGGAGCTTGTACTCGTTGTACTGTGCAAGCTCCTTGCTGTAATAGGGATGATGCCATTTTTTTTTCTGTTATAATATCTATGGACCGCATAATAATAGAAACATTGGTAAAAAATACCCGTTAACATTTAAAACTCATCAGAGATTTTCCAATTCTAAAAACACATTAATGGAGTTTCCCAAAAACGCTCTACAACAATGGCTACCTGGTTAGGACGTCACGCATCATAATTAGTACGCATAGTTTGTGAATTGTACTACAATATATTAAATGTTGCGTTTTACTAAAACGGTTTCTAGCAACAGTTGCTAAATTGTATGTGTATATCTTTTGGTAACAAATTTTTGACAATTAATGTACTTTAAACAT